>CM055121.1:818619893-818657393 GCA_029206835.1 Rana muscosa | reverse complement strand
ATCATCTTGACTGAATAGGAAACAGAAATTCAATCAGAATTCCTCAATCATTAAACAAATAACAAATCCTTGTTTGTTTTGTTTACACAAAACAAAGTAAACGTGTTTGTTAGAGCCCATTCACACAGGGGTAACACGACTTCCAGCGCGATTTTATGAGGCAACTCAGACAAGACCTGAGTATGAATCACAGCACGACCTGGAGCTATTTTACAAGGCAACTCCAAGTTGCCTGCAGGACAAGAGACATTCCAGTGGCCAATCAAACAAGAATAAGCTCTGTGGGAGGGAGGGGGGAGGGAGAGGTTTGCCTGAGAAATTTATGTTTTCTTCCTGGAGAGTTGCTCCTATTAAGACAGTGAGAGGCGACTCCCATTGAAATGAATGGTTACAGGTCGCCTAGGAGTCGGATTGAAGTAGTACAGGGACCTTTTTTGAAGTCGGAGCAACTGCAGTAGTGTGCATAAGGACGGCTCCATTAACTTACATTGATTTCTTCAGCCAGCGCGACCTGAGGCGACTAGGGGCGACCTGGGGCGATTTGGAGTCGGATCCAAAGACGCCCCTGTGTGAATGGGCTCTTAAAATCCCCCCCAAAAAATGTATCCTGTTCCCTTAAAGCATGTTACAGTGCTTGTGCTGTGTATTTTGGACCCCTTATCACCCGAAATACCTTACTGATCCTGCCCGTTTCTACCCTCCCCTCTGTACACTGACCACGATAGATCAGGGCTGCTGAGCCATGACACCGTGGTCAGAGTACGTGTCTCCATCATACGCTGCTATCTGCAGCTCTCCCGTCTCTGCTGTCCTTCTCCTCCCCCCTCCCCTACCTGCCTTTCCTCTCTCATTAGTGCCGCTCTGCTCCTTCATAACTAACTGATCTGTATATCATCCCCTCTGTCACATAAAAAAGCTGTGTGTTCTAGTGCCTGTGCTTTATAAAAAAAAAAAAAAGCAGATTTCTACCCATTTTAACAGTGTCTTCCAGCGATCACATGATGCCAAGCTTTCTGCTTTTCTCCTCCCCGCCTCCCTGGCCAACGTCAGCAGGAGAATCCCGGCCCCGCCCACTGGAGAGATTACGCGGGGAGAGCCAAGAGCCTGGAGTCACGTGATCGCTGGAAGACACTGTTAAAACAGGTAGAAATCAGCTTTTTTTTCTTTTAATTTACACAATATATATATATATATATATATATATATATATATATATATATATAAATAAATAAATAAAAGCACAGGCACTAGGATACAGGTTACTATGTGAGGGGATGATATAAATATCAGTTAGTGGCTTAAACACTTTAACAATTCTCTTCTGTTCTAAAATCGTATGTACCAATCAGGACACACCATACATACCAAACTTTTTATTAGCAAGGTTTAAACTAGACTGACTATATACAACTCCATTTCCAGCAACAAGAAAACTCCATTGTTGTGGGAAAGCATATTTAAATCCTTTTTACTACATCTTATTTTTAAAGATATAAAAATCTGAATACCTTTTGCTCCCATTGGGCATAGGATCAGATAGTAGGCCTCGCACCTCTAGTATTTTAGTGAACAAGTTTCTCTAATACAATTGTCCCTTAAAGACTGAGGCAACCAAGACCTATTCTATGAAACAAAAGGAGATGCATAATGGCCTACAGAAGCTATACCATATTGCAGTATTTTTGTGCTCTTTTTGTACTTTAGTTGACGAGTGGGGATATTGTCCAGTCAGAATTGAAAATGAAGCCCTAAATGCTTACGAGGAACATGACCTAACATTTTTCATTCAGGAATTGAAATAGTATACCAATCTATCCCACTCCCTTTTCTTGGTAATGTGATAATCTGGGAACTCGTATTGTTTACATGTAATGCAGAGGAGGTATTCCCCATAACAAATTGCCAGAAAAGAGAGCAAGGGGTATCTCTACAAAACCCACAAAAGGTTTTCTTTGAAATGAGGTGGTGTTCTTTATTAAAAGCCTGCTAATGTAAAAATGCCTACAAAGTGTCTTCAAAATAAAGCTGCTAAAAAAAAAACAAAAAAAAAAAAACACACTTATCTTGGCCCCAGCACCCAACACATCCTGGTGGCGCAGGTGAGGTGACTTTACCACGCCTTACTGCTGCCTCCTGTGAAAGCTAAGGGCTTTCAATTCTGGGAAAATACATTCCAGATCATTGCAAGGGTGCATTCATGCAGGTTTTTAGAGGGCTCAGCTTTCTCAGCAGGCAGCTGTGAGGCACGGCGACGTCACGTGCGCCTCGAGGAAGCCTCAGAAGCTGTAGCAAGTTTTTTTTCCCCTCAAAAGGTTTTATTTTTAAATCTCCTTTGTAGATATTTTGACTTTAGGGAGCTCAAAACAAAGCAGACCTTCCATCTTTATTTTAAAGATTTGTCAACTTTGTTGCACAGCAAGGCAATGTGAAGCAGTAGCAGTAGGATAGATTAACTAAACAATGATGACTTAAAGGAGAAGTCTGGATTTTTGTTTTTTTGGCTGTTCATACTTACCTCGATGGATGGAGCCTCAGACCAAGGCTCCATCTGTCCCCCGGCATCTGTGCATTGAGAACAGAGCCACCGAACACCGCCGATGGCTTGGTTCTCACAGATCCCCGAGAGGAAAGAAGCTGACTGTCAGCCTCTTTCCTCTCTGCTTCTCCGCGCTCATTGGAGCGCTGAGCCGTGGAGGGGCGGGGAGAGGCGGTCTCAGCAGCTAGCTGATACGCTGAGACTGCCATCAATCAGGGCAGCTGGCGGATCCCGACTTGGGAAGTCATGATGACGCGCTGCCCCGACTGATGGCAGTGACGTCACCGGAGTGCGGACTTCAGACCGCTCTCCACTGAAAACGGGTCACAGGAGTGCAAAACGAATTGCACTCCTGTGACCCTTAGGAGACGCCCAGCCTAAAAAGCTCAGGCTGGACTTCTCCTTTAACCACTTCCATACAGGGCCTATTCTGGCACTTCTCTCCTACATGTACAAATCATTCTTTTGCTAGAAAATTACTCAGAACCCCCAAACATTATGTATGTTTTTTTTAGCAGACACCCTAGGGAATAAAATGACGGTCGTTGCAACTTTTTATCTTGCACGGTATTTGCGCAATAATTTTTCAAACGCCTTTTTTTGGGGAAAAAAATGGTTTCATGAATTAAAAATTAACAAAACCGTAAAGTTAGCCCAATTTTTTTGTAAAATATGAAAGCTTATGTTACGCCGAGTAAAAAGATACCAAACATGTCACGCTTAAAAATTGCGCACACTCATGGAATGGTGCCAAACTTCGGTACTTAAAAATCTCCATAGGCGACGCTTTGAAATTTTTTACAGGTTACCAGGTTAGAGTTACAGAGGAGGTCTAGTGCTAGAATTGTTGCATGCGCTCTAACGCACGCGGCGATACCTCACATATGTGGTTTGAACGGCGTTTACATATGCGGGCGGGACTTACGTGTGTGTTCGCTTCTAAGCGCGAGCTATTGGGGACGGGCGTTTTAAAAAAAAAAAAAATTGTTTTGTTTTACTTTTTTTTTTTACACTTTTTTTTTTGATCACTATTATTCCTATTACAAGGAATGTAAACATCCCTTGTAATAGGAATGTGTGTGACAGGTCCTCTTTATGGAGAGATGCGGGGTCAATAAGACCCCACATCTCTCCTCCAGGCTGGAAAGCATGAGATCGTGAAAAAAAATTCACTGATCTGATACTTACAGCCGCAATGGCGGCTTTGTTTACATTTGAGGACCCGGGCGTGATGTCATCACATCGCGCCGGGCCTCCGATGATCATAGAGATGACCAGTCATCTCTATGCTCGTCACGTGACCCACCACCAGCGCGGAAGATTCTCTCCGGGTCCCCGATCGCACGGGAGAGCCCGGAGAAGCACCGGATGGCGGCGGGAGGGGGGGGATGTCCCCTCCCGCCGCCTATAAGAACGATCAAGCGGCGGAACCGCCGCTATGATCATTCTTATGGTGCGCAGGATCGCCGGCTGAAAAAAAGGATATCTGAATGATGCCTCTAGCTGCAGGCATCATTCAGATATCCCCCCTCAAACCCAGGACGTCATATGACATCCACCCGGAGGGAGAGAGGGTTCCTGCCGGCATCATTTTACAATGGCCCGGTATGGAAGGGGTTAAAGTGTTATTTGCATCAAGCATTGTTTGCATCAAGGTAAAAAACGGTTTTAGTTTCTCTGTATGAAGGGGAAGAGAGGGGAGAAGCGATCAGCGCTGTGCACAGCTGCATCTATTCTCCCCTCTTTTCCTCTTCACAGCATTCGAGCAGGAGCTATTGGCTCTTGCTGCTGTCAATCAGATCAGGAGCATGCAGACTACGCTCTCCCCATAGCGGCTGGCTATGGTAGTCCTAAAAAGAAGAGGAGGAGCCAAGTTTGCCGCTGGGGACCCCAGAAGAGGAAATTTAGGGCCACTCTGTGCAATACCACTACACAGAGAAGGCAAGTATAAGGCCCCTTTCACATGGGACGGATCCGTGAAGATCCGCCCCGTGAACCTCCGCTTGCTCAGCAGGGATCGCCCCGTGAACCTCCGCTTGCTCAGCGGGGATCGCTCTGCTGATCCCCGCTGAGCCGGCGGATGACAGGGCGGTCCCCGCACACTGTGCAGGGACCGCCCTGTCAGATCTCCGCTCTCCCCTATGGGGGGGATCGGATGAACACGGACCGTCTGTCCGTGTTCTTTCGATCCGCTCTGCAGACGGATAGAAAAATAGGATTTTCCTCCGTCTGCAGAAATGGGGGATTGCGGACACGGAGGAGATCGGGTGTCAGCGTAGGTTCATCCGCCGACACCCGCGATCTCTTAGGGACCAATGTATGTCCCTTTTTCATCCGTAAAGGGACGGATGAAAAAGCGGACATACGGTCCGTACGTGTGAAAGGGGCCTAACAGGTTTGTTATTTTAATAAAAAATAAATATATTTGACTTTAGTAATACTTTAATTTATAGGGTGAAATGATTGCAGCTTAAACGCTTCAGCCCTGGAAGATTTTACTCCCTTCCTGACAAGAGCACTTTTTACAATTTGGCCCTGCGTCGCTTTAACTGATAATTGTGGGGTCATGCAATGCTGTACCCAAATTAAATTTGCGTCCTTTTTTCCCACAAATTGAGCTTTCTTTTGGTGGCATTTGATCACCTCTGCTTTTTTTTATTTTTTGCGCTATAAACAAAAAAAATAGCGACAATTTTGAAAAAACAAACCAAAAAAATTATTTTTTACTTTTTGCCATAAAAATGATCCCCCAAATTAAAAAATAAATAAAAAAATAGGATTTTTTCATCTGTTTAGGCCAATATGTATTCTTCTACATTTTTTTTTTTTTTCAAAAAATAACGCAAGCGTATATTGATTGGTTTGCGCAAAAGTTATAGCGTCTACAAACTATGGGAAAGATTTGAGATTTTTACGGCATTTTCTTTTTTTTCCTACTTGTAATGGTAGTGATCTGCAATTTTTAGCGGTATTGCGACAGACAGATCTGAAACTTTTGACACATTTTTGGAACCATTGGCATTTATACAGCGATCAGTGCTATAAATATACACTAATTACTGTGTAAATGTCACTGGCAGGGAAGGGGGATAGGATTGACTGGGGAGAAGACATATCGTTGTTCCTACTTAGTAGGAACACACAATCTGTCTCCTCTCCCCTGACAGCATACAAATCTCCGTGCTGGCTCTCGTGCACACAATCGAGCATGGCCAGCGGCCCAGGAGAGCCATTTTGCAGCAGTAAAAAGACGTGAGCCGGTCAGGAACCGGTTAAAGTGGATGTACCCAGTGCTTCACTTCTTATACCCAGTGAAGTGAACAGCAATCAGATGATACACAAAGAAACATATCTCCTTAAGTTTTATTTGTATATCTGCTGTCTTCAGCTTTCTACACTCTTTAGAAAGTGCAGATCATGTTAGAAATCTTTCTTCCTGTTCCAGCAGCACATAGGGGTGGGTGTTGAGTCTGGGCTTACACTGTGCGACAGCTGATTGGAGGAAAGGCACACACCTCCACTCCACATATGCAGAGGAACAAAAAAAACATGCAGAGCTGCAGTCTGAATAGACCAGCTCTATTAATCTACCTCTAAGCTTCGTCCCTGACACATTTCCAGCTGCTTTTATCTTGTGTGTCGGAGAGCTTGGCAGAAGTTATCATGCCGATAACAGAGGAACAGAGCAGCAGAAAGACATGGCACTTAGAGCGTTGGAGACAGATAAGTAAGCACTACATATACAGTTGTGCTCATAGGTTTCTGTTGCGATTAGGATTTAAAAAGAGTAAACACAGTTGATTGATAATAAATGGCTTCAGCCAAACACGAACCATGAGTGAAAGAAAAGTTTGTGTTATCATTCATATTCTCTGAAAAATGGCCAAGAAATCATAAATTCTGCCAGGGTATGTAAACTTATGAGCACAACTGTATATATGTGCCTAGGTCATATTTCATGAAAGGGGTTTACAACCACTTTAATTTATAATTCCCCCTCTCCATGCCCCTTGACCACAGGGTTACTTTTTTTAAATAGATAATCTGTAACAGAAGAGTTTCTATATTAACCTTGCTAGCAGGCTGTGTATTGAACAGTCTTCTCATCTTTGCTTCCCAGCCATTGCATTATTTTACACTTTCAGGCATGTAGGATACTTGTTTCCCATCTGGTCATTGCAGTTCCTACCAGGGTGTTCGTCACTACAGGATACATAAACCATCAGGAGGAACCCCAGTGCCTGGTAATGGGCGCACTTAAACACAATCTCATGGTTAAATACTTGCAGTGGCTGAGAAGTTGAGATGCAGCAGCTTTTCAATATATGGCCTTCAGGAAAGGCAAGTATATAAACACTTTTGCAAGCACCATCTTTGGTAAAACTGACCTTATGTAAAGGCGGAAAATGTTTCGCGGAATATGTTTGTTTCGGACGGTGATCACCATCAGGCTTGGCAACAGGGGCTCTGCGAACTATCTACTAATAGGGTAGCCCAGACTGACAAAACCCTCTTGTACTCAGCCCAAAAGGTTTTTGAATTTAGGGGGTGGGGGGGTTTAGGGGATGGTAGCTTGCTGGCTTGACTAGCCAAGGCCAATATTCCATCCACACCCATTGGCTGCATCAGAGATAGAGGTTGTCATGTGCTCACATCGCCTGATCGCATTAACGATAGGTTCCTAAAAAAAAAAAAAAATCGGGATATATATGCAACGGAACGTCCCACACTCCGCTTGAGTGCTTTCATCATGTACCACTTCCTCCCAGTCTGAATCTAGATATCAGATGTTCCAACCGCCATCAACGACATACAAGATGATACTTGCTTGATTGCCGAACATGAGCTGTTTATTAGAACCAGAATACAAGTCTTTTTATACACTTTTAAACACAAAGGGTTAGATAACGAGGTAGGGCTGGCTCCTGGATACTCCCCCCTCCCCTCTAGCAACAACTTAGACAACTATATAATTAGCATGTTAATTAACACAGCACTTAAGGCAGCCCAGGTGACCAGACAGTCCGTCTCCGGAGGTCAATGTGATCAGCTCTTTCAATGATCATGTATTGTTAAGAATTAAACAAGCTAAGAATAGTCTTTACATATATCCTGGGAGATATTGTGGATAAATATACTACTGTCCCATTTTAAGTAATCCAAGACATATTTTCTCAGTCACCCTGTGCCAGGATGGCATAGGGTGACTTAGACATAAGAGGTGCATGGGGAGCTGAAACAAGGAGTTTCCCAACCTTTCCAAGGGATTCTGGGTTCCATGGGCCCTCCTGTCACAATATACCCCTCCCGGGTTGATTTTTCGCAATCTGATCTCTCCTCTTTTCTCGATCCTAGATCTTTCCCTACCTTGTCCTCCTCCAACCTCTACCTATCCTCTGCAGACATCACTCTGGATGAAGTTCAATTGGCTTTGGGGTGGTTGCAGGGTGGGAAGGACCCCCAAGGCAGACGGCTTGCTCCAACTTCATGGAGCTTCTTGCGCCCAAACTGACCTCACTTCTCTCCAATTTTGTGGCCTTGGAGTCGTTACCTGACAATGGATGAAGCCATTATTGTGCTGGTTCCCAAGCCCGGCAAGGATCCTCAGGACTGCGTCTTATCGACCTAGAATCCCTATTAAATGTGGATGCCAAGATCTTTGCTAAAGTTCTGGCCGGTCGTCTCTCTCAGATGATAGAGGACCTAGTTGATGATGTAGACCAGACTGGATTTATGCCGGATAAGGGAACTGACATTAATATCAGGCGCCTCTACTTGGACTTATCTATCCTTCATGATAACCCGGGCTCTAGAGTAATCGCCTCACTTTATGCCGAAAAGGCGCTTAATTCAGTAAAATGGCCTCATCTCTGGGAGGTCCTTCGTCGCTTTGGGTTCGGTCCCAAATTTCTTCATGGGCTTCAGTTGCTTTATAGAGCTCCCAGGGCGTGGGCCTGTACAAACAACTGGCTCCCTGACTCCTTTCGCCTTTTTCATGGTACACATCTCCACTCTCCTCCAGCATGTTTGCCCTGGCCTTGGAGCCCCTGGCCATTTTAATCAGGAATGCTCCGGATGTCCTGGGCCTCCAACTGGGGAAGCTGGAAGAAAAAAAAACTGTCTATGCGGAATTGCGGTGACTCATTATTATATCTAAATGATGCTGGACCCTCACTTCTGGCCGCCCTGCGGATCTTTGATACCTTTGGTACCTTTTCAGGAATTAAAATAAATTGGTCCAAGTCAGTTTTGTTCCCTATAGATGAAGATACTGTTAGGACGGCTGTCCCCTCCCCCCTGTGTTGGGTGGCGAGTTCCTCAATCTTGGTGTTGTAGTGACCAAACATCCCTCTAATTCCTTAGAGAAAAAAAATAAAAATCTTCTCCCCCTACTGTAAACTCTAAAGAGACAATGTTCTTCCTGGGCCAATCTTCCCCTGAATCTATTGGGACGTATCAATCTCATTAAGATGATGATGTTACCCAAATTCAATTATCTGTTTAGGAAATGTCCGATTTGGGTCCCCATTTCTTTTTTTAAAGATATTGATAAGTGTGTGGGGTCTTTTACCTGGAATGGAGCGATTCCTCGACTAGTACGATCCACCCTATGGCTTCCCGCCCCTCTCCCTAACTTCCAAATGTACTATTGGACAGCAATGTTGGTGACCGTTCAGTGGTGGTTTATAGGCACCAAATCTAACGTAGCAACATGTTTGGAGGCGGTTTGTTTGGGCTTCTTGGCTGATCTGCGTAATTTCACATACAGAGGCCCAAGGGCATATGCAGTGGTTCCTGGTCCGACTCAAGCTACATGGAGGGTGTGGGTGGCTGCTAGGCGGCGGTTTTTATGTCCTAACCAGTGGTCACCAGCTCAACCACTGTGGGGGAACCCTAGTTTGTCACAGTTTCGTACTCTTCCAGATCCTCAAGTATAAGCAAGGTACAGAATTATATATCTTTGGGTGAGGTTATGCCTCAGGGCGTATAGTTGCCATTCCCTGAGCTTTGCCTAAAAATAAGATTTTTGTACTCACCGTAAAATCTGTTTCTCTGACATCCATGGACTGACACAGCCTCTTAATATTTGACAAGTGGGTTTATGTCCCTGCTTGCAGGAGAGAACTAGGCAGAATGTTATAACATACATTCTAAAGACCAGAGCTGAACAGCCCCGCCCAGGGGGCAGTCCCTCTGAACATAACCCACCCACCTACAGCCAGCATGCCTCAAGTCGTAACAAAGCAGTACAATCCTTAAAAGGAAGGGTGGGTGCTGTGTCAGTCCATGGACATCAGAGAAACAGATTTTGTAACGAGTACAAAAATCTTATTTTCTCTTACCGTCCATGGACTGACTGACACAGCCTCTTAATATTTGACAAGTGGGATGTCCCAAAGCAGTGTAAAAAAAGAAGAGGGGTGGGAGCAAAGAGAAAGGAAAACCAAACTTAACTCCAAACAAGCAGAGCTCCTCAACCGAGGAGTTGCAACTTAAACAGCGGCCTGCAACACCATGCGGCCGAAATAAGGATCAGAAGATGCAGCCACATTAACCTTGTAAAACTTAGAAAAGGTATGTGCGGACAACCAGGTCGCCGCCTTGCACACTCGTGCAACCAACGCTTGATGTCGGAAAGCCCAGGAAGCACCAATTGCTCTGGTGGAATGCGCCGCAATCGGAAAGGGAGGCGCCCGCCCCTTAAGGGCATAGGCCTGTATGACGGTCTGCCTAATTCACCTAGAAATAGTGTCTGGCAAAACCGCTCGGCCCTGTTTTGGGCCTGACACAGCCACAAACAGCAAGTCAGACTTCCGAAAGGGAGCAGTAACGGACAGGTACACCCGCAAGGCACGTACCACGTCTAGCGAGTGAAGCGCAAACTCTCTGGGATGCGACGGATGAGGACACAAGGACGGCAGGACAATGACCTCATTAAGGTGAAAGGCCGAGACCACCTTCGGAAGAAAAGAAGGTCGCTGACGCAACACAGCCTAATCCTTATGGATAAACCAAGTAAGGCGGCATGCAAGACAATGCCGCCAACTCAGACACCCGTCTGACAGAAGTAATGGCTACCAGGAAAGCCACCTTCTGAGACAACGTCAAGAGACGGATATCTCTGATGTTTTCAAAAGGAGGTTCTTGAAGAAGAACCGAGAGCACCAAATTCAGATCCCAAGGAGGGAGAGGAGGTTTGATAGGGGGGGGGAGCACATGGCGAACCCCCTGCACAAAGGTGCTAATCAAGGAATGGCCCGCAAGCGGTCGTTGAAAGAAGACAGCCAGGGCTGAAATTTGACCCTTGAGATGGTACTCAAAGCCAGCTTTTGGGTCACACCACACTGTAAGAACAGCAGAATCCTGGGAACGGAATACGTCCGTTGACGCCAATCTAGCTCCTCGCACATAGTGATGTAAGCTTTCGAGGTACGATGATATATCTTTCTAGAGAAAGATTTCCGGGCCCTCAACATGGTTGAGATGACCGAATCTGAGAGACCTCGGTCCCTCAGCACCTGGCTTTCAATAGCCATGCCGTGAAAGCCAAGGACTGTAAAAGGAGGATGAAGTATGGGACCTTGAGACAGAAGGTCCTCCCGCAGAGGTAGTCTCCAAGGAACGTCCGCGACTAGCCGCACAAGATCGGCATACCAATGACGCCGTGGCCAATCCGGAGCAATGAGGATCACCAGGATGCCCTCGGCCTTCACCCTGCAAAGCAGCAACTGCAGCGAAGGGTAAGCATACAACAGGCGATACCGACCCCACGGGGCCATCAACGCGTCTGAGGCGTCTGCCCAGGGGTCCCTGGACCTGGCCACAAAATCTTGACACCTTGCGATTGAGTCGAGAGGCCAAGAGGTCCACGTCCGGCGTGCCCCACCGCCGGCAAAGGAGTTGGAACACCTCCGGATGCAAGGACCATTCCGCCTGGTCCAACGTCTGCCAGCTCAGATAGTCTGCCTGCCAGTTGTCTATTCCTGGAATAAACGTCCGACAGAGCCGGCACACTGCTTTCCGCCCATCTTAGGATGCGAGCGTCCTCGGATGCCGCCGCTGAGCTCAGAGTTCCCCCCTGATGGTTGACATACGCCACCGCTGTGGCGTTGTCCGACTGGACCCTGACCGAGTGGCCCTGTAGCCTCTCCGACCATGAGGAGGAGAGGCACAGTCGGATCGCTCGGAGGTCTAGGACATTGATCGGAAGACGGGATTTGGCCAGGGTACACAGCCCTTGAGCTGAGAGGACCCCACCCCAGCCCGTAAGGCTGGCATCCGTCGAGATCACCGTCCACTGGATAAGGAGGAACGACTTCCCGGACCGAAGAGCCGGGGATCTCAACCACCACGTCAGGGACGCCCTGACCGGGTCACTCACCTGGATCTGATGATCCAATGACAACGGGGACTTGTCCCAAGCGGACAGGATCCCCCTCTGTAAAGGCACGAGTGTGAGATTGGGCATACGGAACTGCCTTGAAAGAGGCCACCATAAGCCCTAGGACCCTCATGCAGAAACGGATTGGATGACCATTTTCGGGACATCAGCAGCCGCACCGCAGATTGAAGAGTCTGCAACTTCTCCAAGGGTAGGAAGACTTTCGCCTCCGAGGAGTCCAGGATCAACCCCAGATACCAAACGCTGGGTCAGGACCAGGACTGACTTTTGAGTGTTCAGAAGCCACCCGAAGGACCAGAGGGTCTGACAGACTATTGTCACAATTTCTTCTAATTCTGAGCCAGTGTCTGCTCTCAGAAGAAGACAATCCAGATAGCCCACAATAGCAATGCCTCGCTGTCTCAGCAAAGCCAGAATCGGGGGAAAGGACCTTGGTGAAAACCCCTTGGTGCCGACGCTAAACCGAAGGGAAGTGCCACAATTGATAGAGGACTTCGCCCATCGCAAAGCGCAGAAACTTCTGGTGACTTGCGCAGATTGGAACATGCAAGTAAACGTCCTTGATGTCCAAGGATGCCAGAAAGTCTTTATACTGTGCAAGGCGACGAAGGCGCGCACACCATTGGGGCGTGGGAGGAACCCGGAGAACCGGAGGAAACCCACGCAGACCGCATACACAAACCTTGTAGGTATGTTAGTATGCAAATGAACAAATTGCACCTGTTTATGCTGTGCATAGCACCGAAAGTGCGCACGCCATTGGAGCGTGGGAGGAAACCGGAGAGCCCGGAGGAACCCCACGCAGACTGCATACACATACCATATAGGTATGATAGCATGTGTGATAAAACATTTTGAACATGTTTACGTTGTGCATAGCGCCGAAAGCGCGCACACTGTTCGAGCGTGGGAGGAAACCGGAGAACCCGGAGGAAACCCACGCAGACCCAGAGAGTAAAATACATACATATACTGTGAATGTATTTAGCGTCGTGTATAAACATATTGGAGTATGTTTACACTGTGTATGGCACCGAAGGCGCGCACATCATTGGAGCGTGGGAGGGAACCCACGCAGACCGCATACACATACCGTGTAGGTATTATAGTATGTGTGATAAACATATTGATCATGTTCATACTGTGCATAGCGCCAAAGGCGCACACACCGTTGGAGCGTGGGAGGAAACCGGAGCACCCGGAGGAACCCACGCAGACTCAGAGAGTAGAATACATACATATACTGTGAATGTATTTAGAGACGTGTATAAACATATTGTGTATGTTATACTGTCATTGGAACGTGGGAGGAAACCCACGCAGACACAGAGAGCAATAACACAGACATATACTGTGTGTTAAGTATAATTGGGTAAACTATGGCGCCGAGGGCGCTCATCTCTGTATCGTTCCAACCTGCGTTTATGTGCTGCCGAAGCAAGCTGCAGGTAAAAAACTACCTCTGACACCGCAGACCGTGGTCCTGTCAGTCAAAGCGTTCCCCAGGAAATGGCGGGAAACCACAGGTTCAGAGACTCTGGTGTTGCCACAGAGATATTACACAGAAAGCTCACAGGGACTAGACAAATGAATAAAGTCCCCCTACCATGCCGGGGGGGGGGGGGGCACTGTGTATCACTGTATCATCCATGCAGCTCGAGAAGCAGTGTGTGAGGAAACAGTGAGGAAGCTGTGAGGAGAATCTTTCTGCGCCCTGCAGGAGCCAGCACTAAGCCAATGGTGTAAAAGAAACGCTTTAAATGAAGCAAGGGAGACTGTCTCCACCAAAGGATCTCCAGCTGCAGCCTCCAGCATGAGAGTGTCCCTCACCATCCATGAGTTCACTACCAAGCGTCCCGTCATTTACTGACTCAGGAGTCTTCCTCAGAAGGAATGTCCTGGTCAAAAAATATACAAAAAAACTCAGCGCTAGGCCCATATCTGAAACTGAGCACTCCCCTACTAAAGATAGTGTGGTGAGAGGGCGCTTTATAGCTCCCGTTCGCTCGCACACCGCTTCCATCTGACAAGAAATTAGTCCAGGACTGCCGACAACTAATCCATAGGGACTGCAGGTGCATTAGCCCTGCCTGTTGTGACCTGAATGGGGAAGCAGGTGAACCAGACTCCATAACTCGCCACTTCTCTGAGACTTTTGTACAAAGTCCACCCTCTGGCTGTGCTGGCTGTGGGAGGTTACCCAGGGGACTCACCGACCCAGTGGGGACCGCTCGGTTCCGCTGCCTGTGCTGCACTGTACAGCGCATATGAGTAGCGATGAGAATGTGAGGAGAACCGCGGCTTTCCAGCAGTGATAGAGGCTAAACAGTAGAAAAAATGTGTGCAGCTCCAAGAAAATGTCCGCCGCAACTGTAACTGCACCAAAACAAACCACGGCAAGATGGCCACCATGCGCGCCAGTGAAAAAACACAGAGTGACAGAAAAACATGGCGCGGAACAGCGCACAGGCCCAAAATAAAACACATTCCCCAATGCAGATACCCATGAGCCTCCCCCCCAGGACAGAGTGACCCTCCAGACAGCACAGCGCCAGCAAGGTGACAGAGTAACAAACAACAGGGGGAGACATGGAAAATCCCCCACACATAGGAACACACAGCATGTACTCACCTGCTGAGGCAGGAGATACAACTTACCCGGTCCGGAAGGACCTACTGGTGTGTTCCTGACAGACCTATCACAGTTCGGTACTGAGTAGCTGTCGGCCCGATCCACCGCAAAAAGACAGCAGGCACTGTTCAATCTTAGCGGACCGCGGAGCATAAAAGGCCACCCCTGGAGCATGTCGTGAACTGAGTCGCACGCCGGAGCGAGGATTCAGCACGCTCGATGGTCGGACTGGGAAGACTACGAGGATATCCAATGTACCCAACCTGTTGCCCAGCCGAAAGAAGATCAAAAAATAAAATAAAATTCCAAAAAGGAATAAAAAATTCTTCAGGAGACTGGCTCTGAAGCGAGCCACGTCCTCTCCTTCTGCTAGGCAGAAGAAAACTGAGGGCTGCTGGCTGCAGGTGGGTGGGTTATGTCCAGAGGGACCGCCCCCTGGGCGGGGCTGTTCAGCTCTGGTCTTTAGAATGCATGTTATAAAACATTCTGCCTAGTTCTGTCCTGCAAGCAGGGACATAAACCCACTTGTCAAATATTAAGAGGCTGTGTCAGTCCATGGACGGTAAGAGAAATTCCGTTTGCCCCACTGGGTGTGATTTCGGTACCTGCAGTTATGACACGCCGCTAGGGCCCAGTTTTCCCAGTTGCCTCTCCTCCAAGCTGATCCTATAGAGGAACAATTATCCCCGGGAGATCTAAGAAAACCCCTCTCGACATTATATGGTGCACTTTTGGGCACTGACTCCCCAAAGGTGAACAGATTGTGGGAGGCATGGCACACTAATATACCATCACTGGACGAAGAGGATTGAGAAGACAGCCTTGAGCATGGTCCCAAACTAGTCATTTCCTCCAGGGACAAGTTCATTCAGGAGAAATTCTTGCATAGACTATTACACACCCCAGAAATGACATTGTATTTTTCCGGACAAAGACCCTACCTGCTGCCCAAGATGCATAACGCATGTAGGAACATTTTCCCATATGTTTTGGGAGTGTCTAATTATTTCATTCTATTGGTCAGCGGTGTTCACCAAAATTAATCTTGGGTTGCAATTGTCCCTTCTGGTGTCGCCAGAGTTGGCCTTGCTGTGGGTTCATTAGGATGCCCAGCGCTCTCACCATTCTAAACTGTTGATTTCCTACCTCCTATTCTATGTCGAAAAAGAGATTCTCCTGAAATTTATCTCGCCATTCCCTCCGGCCCTTTCCTCCTGGGAAGCACTGATGGATGCAGCCCTGCCCATGGATCACATACTTCCACCTACATCCTCTATTCATGCAAGATAAAGTGTGGGCTCCTTGGACCTCCACATGAGGCTCTCAATTTGGTATGCACAGTATTGTACCATTTTTGGAGTGTGGGGGCTCGCTCCTCTTCCCGGTTCCCCCTCCTTGACTTATCCCATTCTCTTCACCTTCCTTTGCTGTCACACCTGTCTGAATTCCCCTGGAATAGATTTTTTGATTGCATTATCTTTTATGACCACTTGTCAATTGTACCCTGTGAGTCACATATATATATATATATATATATATATATATATATATATATATATATTAGGGTTGTCCCGATACCACTTTTTTAGGACCGAGTACAAGTACCGATACTTTTTTTCATGTACTCGCCGATACCGATTACCGATACTTTTTTTTAATGTCATGTGACAGTTTTCAAACCACAATACAGACTAATGATATCTTCTTTATAATTATGAAGAACTCTAACTCAAGACATTATAAAAGAATAAAAAACTGTTTTATTTGCTTGTCACGCAGTAATAAAAAAAACTCAAAGAATTTTCACAGAACATGTTGATAAATACAAAAAATATATATTTTACAACATCAAAATATATTAATAACAACAATAAATAACAAATGTAAAACCAACCAACCAAAAGTGCAAAACAGTAAACAACCATAACAGTGCATTGTTAATCATGGGGAACAGTATGGGTTGGATTAAAGGCAATATAGCTAATAGAATTATTATTTCTCAAAAGTTAGTGGCAAGTTCTTTTTAAGGAATAAAAGCATCTCTGCATGTTCAGCCATAAGCCTGTTTCTGCTATCAGTAAGGACGTTAGACGCTAAGCTGAACAGTCTTTCACTTTCCACACTACTGCATGGGGCAGAAAGAAATTTTTGGGCCATTTTAGCCAGAGTTGGAAATCTGACTTTATGAACTGCCCAGTACTTCAGGGGTTTCTCTGAACGAGGTACAGTGATCTCTCCCAGGTAAGCTTCCAGCTGTATAGTAGCAGCTTTTGGAGCACTGCTCTCAGACGTAGCTGAACCTTCACCAGCAATTTCAGCAAATACACTGTCCAGACTGGTACCTGGCTGGTCACGGTGAGGTCTTTTGGAAGCTGGTTCCTCAGACACAATTGTCTCTTCAGAAATGTTTTGCTGCAGTTCCAGTATTAACATTTCTTTTGCCTCCCTGGAAGTGTCTGAATTACAAAAAAATCTATCTTTATACCTAGAATTAAGAAAAAAATAAACCATGAATCAAATCAATGCAGCATATTCGTTATGTGAAGAAAAAATTTAAATTTTATAGCAGAAAAATTAACATTACCTTGGATCGAGTAAAGTTGCGATACAGTAAAGTGGGTTTCGCTCAGTATCAGAGAAGCGCTTCCGCAAAGCAGCAAGCAAAGTGCTCTTCATTGTTTTGATACCATGGTCGTCATCCACTTTTGATAACACTTTCTGCAACACTGTGACTGCAGGAATGACATCAGAGGCAAACGCATCTGAACAACTCACTTGGCGAGTCATCTCTTCAAAGGGAGCCAAGATATTGATCAACTTTTCTATCAGATTCCACTGGTTTGCAGTAATGGTGGCAGGGAGCTCATGTTCAGACACATACACTCCAAGGGCCCGTTTCTGCTCAAATAGAGACTTCAGCATGTAAAATGTGCTGTTCCAACGAGTCTGCACGTCTTGCTGGAGTCTTCTTACTGGCTGACCAAGCTGTATTTGGATGTCCTGCAGCCGAGAGTATGCCAGGTTAGAGTGCTTGAAGTGGCCAATTATTCTGCGCCCGACTCCCACAGCATCTGCAATGCTGCGCTGTGATAAAAGTCCCTCTGAGACAGCAAGCTGCAGTGTATGTGCAACACATGAGATACTAGGAAGTCCAGCATCTTCCATACCTTTTACCATGTTTTTAGCATTGTCCCGGACCACAACATGAACAGAACTTTTGGGAATCGCCCAAGTCTGAAGCATTTCCTCAAGAATGTTCGCTATTGCTTGACCGGTGTGGGAGCCTTCAAATTTCGTAGCATGGAGCATGACCTGATGCAACGAGAATTCGCCATCTATCCACTGCGCCGTTAAACTGATGAGAGAGAGAGGACTCACACTACTGCTCCAGATGTCTGTGGTGAAGCTAATTGCCTTTATGTCCTTCTGCAACATGATAGTAATGTGCGTTTTAACCGTGCTGTGGATCTTTGGTAAGAGGACGTCTGTAATGTAATGGCGACTGGGAATGTCATACTTCGGCTCCAACACATTAAGAAATCTCTTCAAACCCATGTTCTCAACAATTGAAAGCGGTTGATCATCCAGAATAATAAATTGGGTGAGCGCCTCTGTTATCTTTACAGCTCTGGGGTTGTCTCTTGACAGCTTTTCTCTTCTGGCAAAAGTTTGCTGCAAAGTTGGCTGCTGACTCATTACTGAGTGCTGAGTATTACTGCTCGTGCTGGCGGTAAATTCTCCATGTTCAATTTTATGTTTTAGCTTCAAATGTTTTATCAGATTACTGGTATTGTAAGAGCTGATTTTTGTACCTCCTCTGGATAATTTTGCAGAACAAAGTTTGCAGTCTGCCATCCGTGGGTTGTCCTCATTAATTTTAAAATACTTCCACACAGCTGACATTCTGCTGGTGTCTGTGCAGTGTGCACTGAAAAACTCTGATAATTTGCGCGACCTTGGGTGAAAAAAGCAAAATAAAAAATTAAGCATCCATTGTTTAATTACTTCTATATCGGGCACTCTCACCCCCTTCACCCCCTCTTCCTGCCCAGGCCAATTTTCAGCTTTCAGCTTTGTCACACTTTGAGTGACAATTGCGCAATGCGCAGTCATGCTACACCGTACTTTTATTTGGTATAATGTTTGTTAACAAAACAAAAAAAAGCCTTTCTTAGGTTCCAGGCAGGGATGAGCTTCGAGTTCGAGTCGAACTCATGTTCGACTCGAACATTGCCTGTTCGCCCGTTCGCCGAACAGCGAACAAATAGGGGTGTTCGCGGCAAATTCGAAAAATCTATGGGAGAAATCTAAAGTGCTAATTATAAAGGCTGATATGCAAGTTATTGTCCTAAAAAGTGTTTGGGGACCGGGGTCCTGCCCCAGGGGACATGTATCAATGCAAAAAGAAGTTTTAAAAACGGCCGTTTTTTCGGGAGCAGTGATTTTAATAATGCTTAAAATGAAAAAATAAAAGTGAAATATTCCTTTAAATTTCGTACCTGGGGGGTGTGTATGATATGCATGTGAAGTGGCGCATGTTTCCCGTGCTTAGAACTGTCCCTGCAAAAAATGTCATTTTTGAAAGAAAAAAAGTCTTTTAAAACTGACTCGCGGCTATTAATGAATTGTCGGCTCCCGGCAATACATACAAAAGTCATTGATAAAAAAAGCGTGGGGGTTCCCCAGAATTCAATTACCAGGCCCTTCAGGTCTGGAATGGATATTAAGGGGAACCCTGCCGCAAATTAAAAAAAAAATTGACGTGGGGTTCCCCCAAATATCCATTCCAGGCCCTTCAGATCTGGCATGGATTTTAAGGGGAACTCCACCCCAAATTTAAAAAAAAAATGGCGTGGAGTCCCCCTAAAAATCCATACCAGACCCCTTATCCGAGCACGCAACCTGGCCGGCCGCAGGGGAAAAGGGGGGACGAGAGAGCGGCCCCCCCTCCCTCCTGAACCGTACCAAGCCACATGCCCTCAACATGGGGAGGATGTCCCCATGTTGATGGGGACAAGGGCCTCATCCCCACAACCCTTGCCCGGTGGTTGTGGGGGTCTGCGGGCGGGGGGCTTATCGGAATCTGGAAGACCCCTTTAACAAAGGGGACCCCCAGATCCCGGCCCCCCCCCTATGTGAATTGGTAAGGGGTACGTTGTACCCCTACCATTTCACGAAGAAAGCATAAAAAAATGTTTAAAAAAACACACAAACACCTTGAAAAAGTCCTTTATTAAAAAAAAAAAAAGCGGTGAAATCCAGTGTCCCGCGGCGATCCCGATGTCCAGCGCTGTCCTTCATTGGTTGTGCCTGAGCGGACCTGATGGGGAACTCCCTCTCAGTATTTTAAATGTATAGACCCGCCCCTTCTAAAGTTCCCCATCAGGTCCGCTCCCTCGGTATGTCGGACCCGCCTACGTCATTGGCTTGAGCGGGGAACTTCCTTCACTGTGTAATTTAAATTTACATATAGTGAAGGAAGTTCCCCGCTCAAGCCAATGACGTAGGCGGGTCCGACATACCGAGGGGGCGGACCTGATGGGGAACTGCTCTCACTTTGGTAATACATGTATAGACCCGCCCCTTCTCATGTTCTGCATCTCGTCCGCTGAGCGGACCTGATGGGGAACTTTAGAAGGGGCGGGTCTATACATTTAAAATACTGAGAGGGAGTTCCCCATCAGGTCCGCTCAGGCACAACCAATGAAGGACAGCGCTGGACATCGGGATCGCCGCGGGACACTGGATTTCACCGCTTTTTTTTTTTTTTTTTTTTAATAAAGGACTTTTTCAAGGTGTTTGTGTGTTTTTTTAAAAAATTTTTTACGCTTTCTTCGTGAAATGGAAGGGGTACAACGTACCCCTTACCAATTCACATAGGGGGGGGGGCCGGGATCTGGGGGTCCCCTTTGTTAAAGGGGTCTTCCAGATTCCGATAAGCCCCCCGCCCCCGCAGACCCCCACAACCACCGGGCAAGGGTTGTGGGGATGAGGCCCTTGTCCCCATCAACATGGGGACATCCTCCCCATGTTGAGGGCATGTGGCTTGGTACGGTTCAGGAGGGAGGGGGGGCCGCTCTCTCGTCCCCCCCTTTTCCCCTGCGGCCGGCCAGGTTGCGTGCTCGGATAAGGGGTCTGGTATGGATTTTTAGGGGGACTCCACGCCATTTTTTTTTTAAATTTGGGGTGGAGTTCCCCTTAAAATCCATGCCAGATCTGAAGGGCCTGGAATGGATATTTGGGGGAACCCCACGTCAATTTTTTTTTAATTTGCGGCGGGGTTCCCCTTAATATCCATTCCAGACCTGAAGGGCCTGGTAATTGAATTCTGGGGAACCCCCACGCTTTTTTTTTTTTTTTTATCAATGACTTTTGTATGTATTGCCGGGAGCCGACAATTCATTAATAGCCGCGAGTCAGTTTTAAATGCAATTTTTTCTTTCAAAAATGACATTTTTTGCAGGGACAGTTCTAAGCACGGGAAACATGCGCCACTTTACATGCATATCATACACACCCCCCAGGTACGAAATTTAAAGAAATATTTCACTTTTATTTTTTCATTTTAAGCATTATTAAAATCACTGCTCCCGAAAAAAACGGCCGTTTTTAAAACTTTTTTTTGCATTGATACATGTCCCCTGGGGCAGGACCCGGGTCCCCAAACACTTTTTAGGACAATAACTTGCATATAAGCCTTTATAATTAGCACTTTAGATTTCGAACGTTCGAGTCCATTGTATTTAATAGGGTTCTAAAGTTCACACGAACATTTTGTCTGTTCGCAGGTTCTGGTGCGAACCGAACAGGGGGGTGTTCGGCTCATCCCTGGTTCCAGGAAAAGGGGAAAGCTGCGCCAAGTAAATGAAAGATTAAAGTATATGATGAAGGTTTGAGGCTGAGCAAATAAATAGTCCATATGAAGAACCAGTCCTCCTTAAATGGCACCACAGTGACTCCATGTCCCTTACATTGGAGATCAGTGGGAAGAATGTTCCTTACATTGGTGGTCAGTGGGAAGAATGCCCCTTACATTGGTGGTCAGAAGGAAGAATGCTCCAGTCCTTACATTGATGATCAGTGGGAAGAATGCTCCTTACATTGGTGGTCAGTGTGAAAAATGCTCCTTACATTGGTGGTCAGAAGGAAGAATGCCCCTTACATTGGTGGTCAGAAGGAAGAATGCCCCTTACATTGGTGGTCAGTGGGTAGAATGCCCCTTACATTGGTGGTCAGAAGGAAGAATGCTCCAGTCCTTACATTGATGATCAGTGGGAAGAATGCTCCTTACATTGGTGGTCAGTGTGAAAAATGCTCCTTACATTGGTGGTCAGAAGGAAGAATGCCCCTTACATTGGTGGTCAGTGGGTAGAATGCCCCTTACATTGGTGGTCAGAAGGAAGAATGCTCCAGTCCTTACATTGATGATCAGTGGGAAGAATGCTCCTTACATTGGTGGTCAGTGTGAAAAATGCTCCTTACATTGGTGGTCAGTGTGAAAAATGCTCCTTACATTGGTGGTCAGAAGGAAGAATGCCCCTTACATTGGTGGTCAGTGGGTAGAATGCCCCTTACATTGGTGGTCAGAAGGAAGAATGCTCCAGTCCTTACATTGATGATCAGTGGGAAGAATGCTCCTTACATTGGTGGTCAGTGTGAAAAATGCTCCTTACATTGGTGGTCAGAAGGAAGAATGCTCCTTACATTGGTGGTCAGAAGGAAGAATGCCCCTTACATTGGTGGTCAGAAGGAAGAATGCCCCTTACATTGGTGGTCAGTGGGTAGAATGCCCCTTACATTGGTGGTCAGAAGGAAGATTGCTCCTTACATTGGTGGTCAGAAGGAAGAATGCCCCTTACATTGGTGGTCAGAAGGAAGAATGCCCCTTACATTGGTGGTCAGAAGGAAGATTGCTCCAGTCCTTACATTGATGATCAGTGGGAAGAATGCTCCTTACATTGGTGGTCAGAAGGAAGAATGCTCCTTACATTGGTGGTCAGAAGGAAGAATGCTCCTTACATTGGTGGTCAGAAGGAAGAATGCCCCTTACATTGGTGGTCAGAAGGAAGAATGCTCCAGTCCTTACATTGATGATCAGTGGGAAGAATGCTCCTTACATTGGTGGTCAGTGAGAAGAATGTCCCTTACATTGGTGGTCAGCGGGAAGAATGCTCCTATTTTATTATCTGCGAGTTGGAATTTAATCACTGCTGAAGAAACACCCGGCAACCTTGAGGAACCTCTATTTTTTCACATTAAATGACTGGATTTTACAGTTCTATTAAAGCGGAGTTCCACCCAAATTTGGAACTTCCGCTTTATCCACTCCTCGCCCCCTTACATGCCACATTTGGCATGTCGTTTTTTTTTGGGGGGGAGTGGTGTCTTCAGTCGGAGTGGGACTTCCTGTCCCACTTCCTCCTTCCGCCCTGTGGTCGCCTAGGCGATACGTCATATCGCCCTGTGGCGGCCCCTCCCTGTAGGTGATCACCTGGGACGTGACAGGTCCCAGGCGATCGCCTTTCCACTCAGAGAGCGCTGCGCCGTTCGCCAATGCGCAGTGAGTGCCCGGCCATGAAGCCGAAAGCTGTCACAGCCGGGTGCCCACACTATGAATGGAGGCGCCGGGGGAGAAGGGGGGAGAGGAGCGGCGAATCGCTGGACAGTGGAACAGGTAAGTGTATATTTATTAAAAGCCAGCAGCTACACTTTTTGTAGCTGCTGACTTTTATTAAACATAAAGGCTGGAACTCCCCTTTAAGCACTATAGGTGCAATACAGAATAGCTGTCAGTGGGTGGCACTGCAGTTCAGGTGATTCCAGGGAAGAAGACCCCCCCCCCCCCCCTCCGCCCAAGATGAGCTCACATCCTGCCCACCTGAATAGTTAGTTCTTATTCATTAGAGAGCCCCCCCCCCCCCCCGCCGCCATTCTTAGTGGTTAATTAATGGCTTATCTAAACTCCCCCCCTCCAACATCGAAAAAACAGGCAGGAGAGTCAGGGCACAGGACACAGAGCACAGAGTCAGGGCACATCCAGCAAAATAGGAGGGTGACCACTGACCAGCACAAAGGCAGGCAAGGAGACCTTTGGATCGTAACAGGGGAGGGAGGAAAGAAAAGAAGTGTGTGTATGTCACCCCGCTCTCCGCCCCCTGCCCCGCTCTCCGCCCGCTCTCCACCCCCTCTCTCATCAGTCGGACTCATTCGGGAGCATTTGTGTGCAAGTTGCAACCGTCACCAATTAAATTTAAAAATGTACTTGCCCGCCTGTAGACGCCTGTAGAATCCTCTGCTCTCCGCTCTGCTCTGGTCTCCGCCTCGCTATGCTCCCGGCTCTGGTCTCCGCCTCGCTATCCTCCCCGCTCTGGTCTCCGCCCCGCTCCCCGCCCCGCTCTCCACCCACTCCCACTCTCTCAAAGTATCGGACTGGGCATCGGGAGCATTTGCGCGAGTACAAGTACTTGCGCAAATGCTTGGTATCGGTCCCGATACTAGTATCGGTACAACCCTAATTTATATATATATATATATATATATATATATATATATATATATATATATTACCTGTAATGCTAAAAAAAAAAATTTTTTTATAAATTGTTTTTATTGAATTTTCTAACACGTACAAAACATACAGCTTAAGCACCTACAGTCATAAAAAAGAACATGTACAGATGAGAATACAATTGCAATGTGAACCCAACGATACAATGCACAGCCATGGAAGGGTACAGCAGCACCGCCCAAATAAATCAAGTAGGGCACCTAATATGGTAAGACCCACTAGTCAATGAACACATATCAGAGGTCATCGGAGGAAGAGGGAGGTAGAAGAGCAAGGCAAGCCCTTGACACGATGATCTGGTTCACCCCCAACTCCCTAGGCTGTTTCGGGCTTATCTAACCAATTGCGCCAGACCTTGTCATATTTCAGTGGGCAGCCCCGATTGGCATAGGTATCTTTGTATAAAGGAAGGCTGCCGTTTACCAAGTGTTTCCATTGCGCCAAAGTGGGGGGGGGGGTAGGCCTCTTCCACTGCATAGCAATATTCTTTCGGGCATAAAAGAGCAGCAAGGAAATTAGCGTGCGTTTGGCAGAGGATGGTACAATGGTCTCAATGAGCCCCAAAAGGCACACCTCCATTGCCAAAGGCACAGCGACTGAAGCAACTCTGTTAATTAGATCCAGCACCATTTCCCAATACTGTTGGACCCCTGAACACCGCCAGAAGATATGGGAGAAGTCGCCTGGTGAGGCGCCGCATCTCCAACACCCCGAGGAGTGGGCAGGGTCCATCCTATGCAGTCTGTGTGGGGTAAAATAAGCTCTATGAACTATTTTGTACTGCACTAACCTGTCTCGCATGGAAACTAAGGAGTTGAAGGGGAGGTCCCACAAGTCGTCCCAGTCATCCCTATCTAATGTGGGGATATCAGTCTGCCATTTATTCCAGAGTTTATCCAGAGGTGGAAGAGACACAAAGATCAAGTACGAATAAAGATGTGAGGTGGGTTTGTCTTCACAGCTAAATCTAAGTGTCCTCTCTAGTTCCGACTGGGCCACGATGCACGAAGATTGTGGAAATTGCGCCGTAAATGCGTGGGACAGTTGCAGATATCTAAATAGGAAATGGTCGGGTAAGTTGTATTGGAAGGAAAGGTGCGAGAAGGGGAGTAGGGAGTTTTGAGATATTATGCGAGACACAAGTTTGATACCGTATTTTGTCCACGCGTAAGGGTCAGGGATCTTGTAGATGTGAGATAGACTAGGGTTCAGCCAGATAGGGGCATTGGGGGAGATTTCAGACTGTTTACATTTCTCAATAGCTAATCCTGTCCGCCATGCCCGCAGGGTGGTAAGCATAGAAGGGGTCAGAGGATACGGGGCACGAGGGCCCCTAAAAAGTAGTAATTGAAGAGCTTCCCACGAACCGACCACTGTTGCTTCCAGCACAGTCGACGAGTTCGTTCTGTCCGGCTGCAGCCACCACGCCGCAGTCACCAACTGCGCGGAGAGGTAATACTTATGACAGTCCGGGAATGCCATGCCACCCTGCGTTCGTGGCCTCATTAGATGTAATGCTAAATTTACTTTACCTATGGTCAAATATTCTGCTTTGTTTTATGTCACTCTGTTTACTATATATTACCCTGTGTGATACCAATAAAGCACCTTTGATTGTTAAAAAAAAAAAAAGATAGCATTACTGGTTTACAAAATATTTTTAATAGTTATTTGGAACTACTAAGTGTTATTTCGTTTTATAAGGCTTGCCCATAAACTGTTTTCTAAAAGCAAGTGATGTTACCAATGTCTACAGCATGATATTAAGCATTTCTAACAGTTTAAATTTGATGGAAAGCTATCTGAGGATACAAAAAATATAAAAAAGGTGCAGCGCTAAATAACCAAACATGAGAAACAAAGCAAAAACAAAAACAAAAAAAAACAAAAAAACAGAAAAAAAAAAAAAAATTGTGCAGTGTCTAATCAATGGAATCCAAATGTGATAGATCAAGCTACAAAGTCAAGTACTGTAGATATAAATGCAAATGGTGCCCTTCTAAAAAGAGTAAAGTCCCATCCACATAAGCCCATGTTGAAAAGTAGAAAGGGAACACCACTTTGTGCACCTTCACCATCCACTCAAAACCAGATGGGATTGATTTCCAAGTTAGAACTCAAAATGTGCCTGTATCACAGAAAGGCATGTACAGTTATGGCTAATATTGGCACCACTGCATTTCTGTCAAATACACAACTTTTCCCAGAAAATTGTTGCAAAATACAAATGTTTGGGCATTTTCACATTTATTTCTTTTGTTTGTATTGGTATGACACAAAAAAGTGGAGAAACAAAAAGCCAAATCGAACAAATTCCACACAAAAAAACTCCAAAAAAAGGACTGGACAAAATTATTAGCCCCCTTAATTTGATATTTGGTAGAACAACCCTTAGAAAAAATAAATGAAATCAAATCGCTTCCTGTAACCATCAATGAGTTTTACACCTCTCTATTGGAATTTTGGACCACTCTTTATTCGCCAACTGCTCCAGGTCTCTCAGACTGGAATGGTTCCCTTTCCAAACTTCTGTTTTGAGATCTCTCCACAGGTGCTTTATGGGATTTAGATCTTGGCTTATTGCTGGCCAGTTCAGCACTCTCCAGCGCTTTGTCTTAAACCATTTCTGGGTGCTTTTTGATGGGTGCTTTGGGTCATTGTCCTGCTGTAAGACTCATGACCTCTAATGGAGACTTCTTTGGTAGTCTTAAGATTTCATAATGCCATGCACATGGTCAAGATATCCAGTGCCTGAGACCGCAAAGCAACCCAAAAACATCAGTGAACCTCCACCATTGTTTGACAGTAGGGACCTCATTTCTTTTTCTGAAAACAGTAGACTGATGGTCCAAAAAGCTGTAATTGTGTTTTGTCTGTCCACAGCACATTCTCCCAAAAGGATTTTACCTTCCTCAGATAAGTTTTGGCAAACACTTTGATAAATTTTTCTCTTACGTCTATGTCAGTTAGCTACAGTGCCATGGGTTGTAAACTTCTTGACAATGTTGCGCACAGTGGACACAGGAACATTAAGATCTCTGGAGATGGACTTGTAACCTTTAGGCCCCATGCACACGAGACGCCGGTACAAACTCTGCTGAACACACGTTTTTAAAGGCTAAAACCGGCGTTTAAGAACGCCCGTTTTGCCGCGATTTTAGCGGCGTTTTACCGCATTTGCGTCTATAGGCGTTTAGTTAAGAAACATAAGACCCTCCCCAAGCTCAAAAAACACTATTATTTAACCATTTCAGCCATTTTGGGAGACCAGCAGCTGAGAGAGCAGCAGTGTACTTATATTTAGCGTATCACTTGCCACATCATCTGCCACAAGTTGTGGATTGTCCACTTGCCACGTCACCTGGCCACAAGTTGTGGAATGTTCACTTGCCACAATTTGTGGATTGTCCACCTGCCACGTCACCTGGCCACGTCACCTGCCACCATTTGTGGATTGTTCACCTGCTACAAGTTGTGTATTGTCCACTTGCCACGTCACCTGCCACGTCACCTGGCCACAATTTGTGGATTGTCCACCTGCCACATCACCTGCCATAATTTGTGGATTGTCCACCTGCCATGTCACCTGCCACAAGTTGTGGATTGTCCACCTGCCACGTCACCTGGCCACGTCACCTGCCACAAGTTGTGAATTGTTGACTTGCCACGTCACCTGCCACAATTTGTGGATTGTCCACCTGCCACGTCACCTGGCCACGTTACCTGCCACAAGTTGTGGATTGTCCACTTGCCACGTCACCTGGCCACGTCACCTGCCACAATTTGTGGATTTCCACCTGCCACGTCACCTGGCAACATCACCTGCCACAAGTTGTGGATTGTCCACTTGCCACGTCACCTGCCACAAGTTGTGGATTGTCTACAGTGCAATGCAAGCAATTAGGTTTTTTTTTATATATTTTTTTTATGGTTTTTCATCATTTATCATTTTTGAGATTTCTAATGTAAAAAAAAAAAAATAGGTCACCTTTAAAAACGCTTATAAACGCAAGCGCGACAAAACGCCGGTGCTGCGTTTAGCGTCTGAAACGTGGAAAACGTTTGCGTCTGAACCCATTTTTTTGCTTCTGGAAAAACGAGGTTAAAACGCAACTGCTTGTAAACGCCAAAAAACGAGAGTGTGTGCATGGACACATAGGATAACATTGAATGGGTTCAGGGGCAGTTGAAAAAAAGCGCCCAACTGCCTCTGAACGGGCGTTTAACAGCAAATAACAGCGTCTCGTGTGCATGGGGCCTAAGATTGTCCATGCTTTTCCACAATTTTTGTTCTCAAATCCTCAGACATTTTTGCTGCTCGCCATGCTCCAGTGTGGCACACAAACACACAACAGAAAGGTTGAGTACATTTTTCACCATTTTACCTGGTTGCCAGTGTGATTTCTATATTCTCAGCATCTATTAATTGATATAGGGGAGTTCAATTACAAATTACAGTATCACAAATTTGGAATGCAATATTTCTTACAATTTTGTGAAGGTGCCAATAATTTTGTCCAGTTCATTTTTGGAGCTTTGTGTGGAATGTGTCAGATTTGGCTTTTTGTTTTACTACTTTGTGCCATACCAATACAAAAATAGGAATAAAATAGAGAATGCCTAAACATTTATGATTGCAACAGTTTTATGGCAAAGTGGTGCATTACCTGACAGAAATGCAGGGGTGCCAATATTTTTGCCCATGACTAGCTCCACAGCAGCATTGCACTTCAATACTACTTATCACTGGCTCAGGGATATTTATTTTTATGTAAACTGAGGATGACTGGCTCTACTCTTCAGTAAACCAGAGTTTAGGATCTAAAATATTATACATGTGCTAATGTCAGCATTGGAAGTGGGGAAAGGATGAGTGGGGGGTATATAGCAGGAGCCCATTTGAGTGACCCGATTCCTAAAAAGTTAAACTGGAAGTCCAAAGCCATGCAAGGACCTGTGCCAATTGGCTATGGATTTGTGTTGATGGCATCGGTTTGGCATCAGTTTCAGAAGCTTCTGAGATTATTCAAAAATTCATAGACAGGTGCATTTTGACCTGAAGTCTGCAGTTGACCTCTTTCTGACCTGCATTTGACTTGCTTATCTTGGTTTTGAGTTCCCATAGACTTGTATTAGGATGCAAAACCTGCTTAGTCAACAAAAGCCTATCAACAGGGCCTCAACATATCGGAGAATCCTTTGCTACAGTTGAGCAGTACAGGTCCCGAGTGATAATGATCACTTGCATGCAAGTTTTGCCTTCTTCATGGTGAAAAGAACACAGTTGCTTCACTGCACATGCCCCTTATACTTTACATGTCAGTCAAGCTGGGAAGGAAAGGGTCACAGTGGTGTACAATCTAAGGAAGGACCCACAGATCTACCTCTTGTAGGGTTGAGGGATCTGCTAGTCCAGGAGCATGCTAACCGTTCCAAAGCTTTCTTACACTGTGCAATTAAACAGTAAAAAAAAAAAGTACTATACAGAGCCAAAAGGAAATACGCTTTCAAATTAAACAATGCTTCAAAGAACCGTCACCACAAGAACCTTTGCTTTACTGTAAGGCTAGTAAACGAACACAAAAGAAAAATAAAAAACTGATCCGAGTGCAATTTTTCTCATGCAACAATCTGCCTGATACGGTTTAAACAGATTAGACCCTGCTCACCAACACAAAAAAAGCAAATACTAAGGCCACTGAAGCGAGAGTACAGTATGGTACACATCACCTTTTGTTCCAATGAAAGGAGTTTCTGGGGCTGTGCCGCTGTAAAGAAACTCTTTGTCAAAGCACACGACCAAACAATTACAGCCTGATAAAATTCTCTCATGGCCAGAATAGAACTGTTACATTTGTCAGGAGCATCAAGGGTCACCAGTCTATTCAGCTGCTAAGGAATTTAACCCATCCATACACATTTACATTCATTCCACTATGGGAAACAGGCAAACTAGGGAGCTGGGCTGTAAACCATTTACATACCAACTAATCAAATTTAGAAAATTCCCTGGATTTAAAAAAAAAAAAAAAAAAGGGAAGAAAAAAAAAAATGTTGCCATAGTAACACCGCCATACAAAATTAATTTTTCCAAGCTTCCACTATGAAAATCGGAGTGCACGTGGAATAAATGCTATAAAAGTTGACAGTGTATATGGTCAAGTATAGGACTATCTGTTGAAAAAAAAAAAAAAGAAGGAAGTACTAGTTTGCAATAATCTTAACAAGGCACAATTTTCAGAACTTTATAAGAGTTCAAACTTTGTTTATATTTCAAAGGGGGTACAGAAAATAAAATACAATACAACACTTCCATTTAGAGCCCATTCACACAGGGGCAACACGACTTCCAGCGTGATTTTATGAGGCAACTCAGACACGACTTGAGTATGAATCACAGCACGACCTGGAGCTATTTAGTTGCCTGCAGGACAGGAGACATTCCAGTGGCCAATCAAACAAGAATCAAACAAATCAATCAAACAAACCAATCAAACAAGAATCAGATCTGTGGAAGGGAGGGGGGAGGGAGAGGTTTGCCTGATAAATGTATGTTTTCTTCCTGGAGAGTTGCTCCTATTAAGACAGTGAGAGGCGACTCCCATTGAAATGAATGGTTACAGGTCACCTAGGAGTCGGATTGAAGTAGTACAGGGACCTTTTTTGAAGTCGGAGCGACTGCAGTAGTGTGCATAAGGATGGCTCCATTAACTTACATTGATTTCTTCAGCCAGCGCGACCTGAGGCGACTAGGAGCGACCTGGGGCGATTTGGAGTCGGATCCAAAGACGCCCCTGTGTGAATGGGCTCTTACTTTGTACATATTTTAAAAAAAAAAAAAAAAACACAAAGGAAGCACTTGGCTAGAAAAAAAAACAGTCATTCCGATCCACAGGTTTCTGTGGGGACCCATCTTACAAAATTAACATAGTCAACTTATCACGGTTAAAGTTTCATAATATCACCAATTCAGTCCCTCAGATTTTTCTATAATTCCATCCATTACCGTCACCTTTTCATTGTCTGTACTCCAATATAAATAAAGAATATATAAAAAAAAAAAAAAAGGAAGAGTTCAAACCTTTGTTCAAATATAATCCCCGTACTGTACACATTTAACACCATTTCCTGCATCTCTCTACAGTGTGTGATTGATGACTCAGTAAGACAGAATAGTCCAGAACAACGGCAACACTACATAGATCACTGTGAACCGTGTTGTCATATTTGTGTCTCTCCACCTTAAGGCCCCATTCACACCTGAGGGATGCTGCCGCAATGTGTTTTTAGTGCTTTTTTATACCGCATTTTTGTAGTGGCACCATTCATTTGAATGGGCCTCCCTCGGTTTCAAAAACATGCTAAAGAAGCTCAAATACCAGTTTCTGGCACTGAGCCAAGCGTTTTTTTGCCACGGCCAGTTTTTTTTGTGCATTTTGTCACACAACTGCTACCCGTATTTGGGTTGCCATTAAGAAATTATTTCTGTCTGCGTTTCTGCTACGCCCAGATGTGAACAGGGCATAAAAACAGATTTTGTCTCATATGAATTATACCGGAAAAGGAATGTGTGATGAGTCATGCTTCCCAGACAATTGTTTAAGGATGAGCAGAACTGAATGTTAAAATACACAATCTAGCTTAAAAGGCAACACAAAGCAAAGTAACTACGGTATAAAAGCAGTCACAGGGGCTGAGCAGTAGTGCAAGATGTGTATGCATCAGCCTAGATTTATCATTCTTGATGTAAGCACTGCATTCTTATGTTAGTGCCAATTATGCTATAAATTTATAAAGTTTATATAGGAACATTTAGTTATGATAGACAAAAAAGGCAAATATTGCATACTACTTCACTATACAATTTTAGTAATGTAATATATATATATATATATATATATATGTGTGTATGTGTGTATGTGTGTATGTGTGTATGTGTGTATGTATGTATGTATGTAAAAGGAAAAACATTTTTTATTTTTTTATTTTACTCAATATAGAACTAAAGGTAAAATGTATTTTTTAGTTTAGGATAGAGTGGCTCAGTTGTTATTGCTGTCTGTGCCTAGAGATTTAGGCCCTTGTCACACTTGTGAAACTTGTCCTGCGACTTGGGACTGCAAAGTCACATGACAAGTCATACCCCATAATTTCCAATGGGTACCGTTCATATCTGTGCAATTTCAAGTCGCAGAAACTTCAAAGTAGTCCCTGTACTACTTTGGTCCCACTTTGATGCGACTTGAGGTCCATGAACCTCAAGATTACACAGGCATTGCCTGAAGTCGTGCGACTTTCAGGTTGCACAAGTGTGAAAGGGGTCTTACCCTTCTCTCTATTTGTCCTGTTTACTATTATCGATAAAAGTGAAATTTAACAAAAAAAAAAAAAAAAAAAACTCAAATTTTGGGTTGTCCCCAGAAAATGAATAGGAGGGGAATACTTCCAATGGGAACACTAAATCTGCTCTAATATTTAGAGCATAGAATCTATTATGCCATGAATTGGCTCACAGGTGAAATAGCTTAGTAAGGCCAAGAAAATAAGGGAAGAAGTAATTTTTGCCTGATAAGATTTTGCCGCTTGAGATTAAAAAAGTGGCCCACAAAGCCCTAGGTTTAAAGACCATTTTGTACACTTTCCGATCAGCTACATAAAAATTAGCATGCAAGAGTTGTATGCCCATTTAAAATGCAGTTTCGTGTTGATTGGTACAAAGGGTCAGTTGTTGGTTGTGTGATACCAAGGGCAATTTACATGTGTCAAGAGAACCGTCCTAGGGATCTGGTATCACCCAACCAGCAGGAGAGAAAAAGTATATTAAAGGCCCCATGTACACGGGACGCTGTTAAACTCGCGTTCAGAGGCAGGAGGACACTTTTTTCAACTGCCCCCGAACTCATTCAATGTTATCCTATGTGACCATGTACACTGTCTCGTTTATATGCAGTTGCGTTTTAACCTTGTTTTTCTGAAAGCAAAAAATGAGTTCAGACGCCAAAGTGTTCCACGTTTTAGACGCAAAAAAACTGCGTTTGTTTATAAGCGTTTTTAAAAAGGGGTCCTATTTTTTTACATTACAAATCTCAAAAATTATGGAAAATGATAAAAACCATAAAAAAAATAAAATAAAAAAAATAAAAATAAAACTGTAATGCTTGCATTGCATTGTGGACAATACACAACTTGTGGCAGGTGATGTGGCAAGTGGACAATCCACAACTTGTGGCAGGTGACGTGGCAAGTGGACAATCCACAACTTGTAGCAGGTGACGTGGCAAGTGGACAATCCACAACTTGTGGCAGGTGACGTGGCAAGTGGACAATCCACAACTTGTAGCAGGTGACGTGGCAAGTGGACAATCCACAACTTGTAGCAGGTGACGTGGCAAGTGGACAATCCACAACTTGTGGCAGGTGACGTGGCAAGTGGACAATCCACAACTTGTGGCAGGTGACGTGGCAAGTGGACAATCCACAACTTGTGGCAGGTGACGTGGCAAGTGGACAATTCACAACTTGTGGCAGGTGACATGGCAAGTGGACAATCCACAACTTGTGGCAGGTGACATGGCAAGTGGACAATCCACAACTTGTGGCAGGTGACATGGCAGGTGATGTGGCAAGTGACACGCTAAATACAAGTACACTGCTGCTCTCTCAGCTGCTGCTACTCACTCTGGTCTCACAAAATGACTGAAATGGTTAAATAATAAGTTTTTTGAGCTTAGGGAGGGTCTTATGATGTTTCTTAACTAAACGCTTATAGACGCAAACGCGGTAAAACTCTGCTAAACGCGGCTGCAATCGCGGCAAAACCAGCGTTTCTTAGCGCCGGTTTCAGCCTTTAAAAAAATTACTTCAGCAGAGTTTGCACCAGCGTCCCGTGTAAATGGGGCCTAATACTTAAAAAAACACTGCACCACTGAAAACAAGCTCTAGACATTTTCTAAAGGAGTGGATTTTTTGTGTGCTACTGCAGGAGATTGTTATATTAGACTAATGAGATTAACCTCACGGGGTACACTAAATTAAGAAAATTTGGCACAAACCTCTTAAATGTGTGATTTTTAAGTGTGTAATCTCCCATTGTAGTCAGGGGAAGACTGTTGTTTCTACTTCTTGAATAAACTGCACCACGGTGCAATTGTGGGAGAGCGATTGCTCAATCCCCCTACTGAAAATCTCACGTAGCAGCTAGCATTAAAAGTGATGGGATTCAAAACAGATTGATCCCATGGGATTTTAGTGCTGCATCAATTTCCTTCATGTCCACAATCCTCCCCTCGCCCTGATCCACACATAACACAATGCAACACAGATGTTTACTGATGCATGTGTTGCAGTGCTTTGAGGATCATGTATGCCGTTTACTGTGTGGATGCATGTTGGGGATCCATTACAAATGAGTGGGTGCACAAGTCCATGCACAACACACTCACATATTACACGGTGCACACATGGCTGACAATGGAGCTTCAAATAGACAAGTGGTCTCTGGACTTCGTGTTTTCCACCATCTTTTTTCAGGTGTCCAGACATAAAAATGACCAAATTATTTAATCCTGTATTAAAAACTAGGAGATGAGATATAGATATCTATGAGCAATATCAAGCTCTGTATCATCAATATCAAGTTCCATCAAAAGTCATTTATGGGCTCAAGAAAAATGTCCAAAGGTCATTGTGCATGTTTTTTTTTTGTAATGGATATAAATGCAGTGCTATTGTTTTCTATAGACTCCTGCACACAGTGGGTAAAGAGAAGTAAATTGCATGGTGTACAGATCCATAAAATTAAAACCTAAAAATCTATTTCTGTGGTCAGTAATTTATGCATGTATGTGTATGCACATGTAAAGTTAATTATTTGAAGTCTAAATGCTTTACTGCTGTTTAAGAGATCTCCAAAAAACGGAAACGATTATACTTGTGCCATAAAGATGACTGACGGATGTTGATCACCATAGCAACAAGCCCGAAGTAAACCCTATAAAAGTACAAGAAAATGCATTACAAATTAGCCTGCTAGTGACATCAGCCAAGTGGCTAGGTACCCAGCTACAATGCAAAACATGAACAACATGCCACAAGAGCTGAAGGTGAGCAATGCACAGACCCAAGAATGGGGACCAATAAGGTGTTGCTATGATTAAAACAGAACTACACAGTGTCTAAGCATCACAAACCAAAAAGCACTATTTAATTCATTTTTAATATTGAAAGCAAATTCATCCATCCATCCATGCTTTTTTTTTGTAGAGAAATCATCTTAAAAAACACCCCCCTAGCATCTCTGGCCATGGCAATCTTGAGGGCAGATGATCCATATAGCATTTACTTCCTGGAATCCATCTGCCTGTATCTCAGGCATGCAAGCAGGAGGGTGTAAAAAATTGGTGTATGCACAGCTAGTAGCATAAAATTAAAAGTTAAAGTGGAGCTCCACCCTAATTTTTAAACTTCTGCTACTCAGATTCCTACCCCCCTCCGGTGTCACAATTGACACCTTTCAGGGGGAGGGGGGTGAAGATACCTGTCTAAGACAGGTATTTTCACCCACATCCGGGAGTCCTGTCTCCGGGAATCTGCGGGAGTGACGTCACTTCCCCCAGACTTCCCTTGGTGTTCTGGGAGACACTCGGCTCCCAGAACACAGGAGCACCAATCAGAACGGCGCAGCGCGACTCGCGCATGCGCTGTAGGGAACCGGGCATGAAGCCGCAGGGCTTCACTTCCTGGTTCCCACAGCGAGGATGGCGGAGGGAGCAGCAGAGCGACGAGCGGTCGCTCGTCCTCTGCTGCGGACGTCGCTGGACTCCAGGACAGGTAAGTGTCCAAATATTAAAAGCCAGCAGCTGCTGTAGCTGCTGGCTTTTAATATTTTTTTTTTCCGGCGGAGCTCCGCTTTAAGAGTCCATAGTGTTTAAAGTAAAGTCCTTGTTCAGGAAAGGAAGCTGGAATCGCCCACGGTGTAAACAAAGACACAATCAAGCGAGCATGAAATTATCCTCCACCGATCATCAACACAGCGGGCCTCTTACCAAAGAAAGCGGACCACTGAATTACAGGTGGTCAAAAAAGCATGATATGTCCACAGTGCCACGAAACCACTTCAATTGGATCATAGCTGGCTGGGTCTGGTAGTCTCACCAAATGGAAGATCATAGGTGCATACATAAAATACAAGAAAGGCAACTCCTCATGGTGTAGTATTAAAACCAGGCAAAATTAATTTCTAAAAAACAGCCAGGGTACTCCCATTTTGTCAGAAAAAAAAACAGGCATATCAAAGGTTGCAGTCTGTCATGAATAGCATTTGTTTCCAACAACAAAGATGGCTGCAGTCGACACGTGACAGTGTCGTGATGTCAGAGCTCCACCCTACGTGGCGTTTCGTCCAATGGAGGGTCTTCCCACTTTCGGGAGTCCGGGCCACGGCAAATTACGTAGGAGAATGCAGAAGTGCCTCGCGCATACGCAGTAGGGACCTGGCGTGAAGCCGTAATGCTACACTGCCGGGGTTCCCTTACCCGCAGTCCCCGACAGCTAGGGAAGGGAATATCACCACTCTAGGTAGGTCAAACGAAAGTGAAAGCCTCTCCTCCAGTTTAGAAGCCCAGGTGCTGGCAATGCATATAGCAATAAAACAGGAAGAAGTTCTGGACAGCCGCACTCCAAAAAAGTTTTTGCCTTTTATTCAAAAGATGAAATAAATACATGCCACAGCAGAACGGACAGAAGAGTTGACGCGTTTCACACCAACAGTGCTTAGTCATAGCTGCAACTAAGCACTGTTAGTGTGAAACGCATCAACTCTTCTGTCCGTTCTGCTGTGGTATGCATTTTTTATTTCATCTTTTGAATTCAAATGCAAAAACTTTTTGGGATTGCGGCTGTCCAGAACTTCTCGTTTTATAGCACCCGACAGCTGATGGAAACATCAGCTGCGGTGCCGACATCGCTGGACTCCAGGACAGGTAAGTGTCCCGTTATTAAAAGTCAGTAGCTGCAGTATGTGTAGCTCTTTAAGTTTATTAACGCTCTTCCCAGGTATTTTCTTCTGGTCTTCAACATTTGTATAGTATGTCCAATTTCTAGATGTTGATGTATCACATTACAATGGAAAATGGACTGCATATTTATTTATGAAGCTCACCAATAGAAACACCAACAATTGAAGAGGCGCCTTTTGTACGGATCTTCAATCGAGCATCTGGTTGTGCTACATGTCTTTTTCTTTGTGAAGTCAGTACAGACAGCCTCTAAATTTTTACTAGGGATTATTTTGCTCTTCTCCGTTTTAGGCCTTTAAAGTAAATATCTGTTTCAGAGGTGTCCGCTATTGCCCAACTCTAGTC